>BSBK01004733.1:1107500-1135000 GCA_027943335.1 Chamaecyparis obtusa
AAAATGCCACTTTCATTGTCAAGAGGCATATACTAAAATATACCTTTCTTAAGAATTTGGATATCATCTGAGAAAGCCTTATTGCATCACATAAAAATTTGTCGAGCTATAATTATAACATAAGCAAAACCAAGAAATCCTTGTTTTCATCTCTTAACTACTATTTTCCAATTATGTGTGTGTGTGAGTATCATTTGACTAAGCCTTATTGCATCACATAAAAAGTTATCTCTATAATTATAACAGAAGCAAAACCAAGAAATCCTTGTTTTAATCTCTTAACTACTATTTTCCAATTATGTGTGTGTGTGAGTATCATTTGACTAAGCCTTATTGCATCACATAAAAAGTTGTCTCTATAATAATTTTATAACAACAAGAAAATCAATTAGATTTATCCATGGTTTAGTTTGAAAGCCCAAAACTAATTTTGCATTCTCTGTTTTGGAGCCTCAACTACTATTTTAACCAAGAAATTTCTCTAATTCCAAACACATGCATTTTAGTTTAGGGTTTGAGAATAGCGAAAATCAATTCTGAAAATTTTCCAACAATAGTTTGTCCCTAAGAACAATATCATGTTCATTATGACTTATATAAATTATATTGATCCATATAGCCATAGACACATTTTGTTATATACAATGAGCTGAAGAATAAGATTCTTTTGCAAACATGCCTACTTATTCAACACTCCACACACAAATAAAAAACAAGAGCAAGTACCAATGTTTCATATGCTAGTTATCATTTCCTTAGCTTCAACAAAACATCTCTTCCTCAAAGTTTTCAAATATAAAATGCTAGCCTCTGTATTCCCAAAATACAAAAGAGTTGTATTTTTCAAATGGTTGCTTACAGATGAAACATTTGGTACTTGTTCTTGATTCATAATTGCTCTGTACAAAATACAACATCTAATCACGTAAACGATAGGAAAAAAAAAGTTCATACGCGTAGGAAAACTTGCAACAAGTATTAAACAGCCATAACATGGAAGACACTTCAAATATTTCTAGTGCATGCTATAGGGACCATCGAAATCGCTCGAGTGGCTTTGCAATGGTGGAGAACTACTTCAAAAAATTTGGTCCCTGAAAAGGGTTGCACTTCTATAGCAGTTACACCTAAACATAACAAAACCATAACTACATATTGAAAAAAATGGAATGCAAATCCAAGATGTCTTGATCTCATGGAAATAGGGTATGTGGGTAGTCGAGAGGTGAAGGAAACCTCCAGTATGCAGATGTCTTGGATATGGATTGATTCATTATTGTCAAATATTTCTACATCGTATTACGCCAATAGGCATTTAGTGTGGGCTTCCACGCTGGAAAAGTGTTCGTCTTTTGGTGAGCTTGCCTTGCCAACGTGTTTTTACAATGATTGTATCCTTTTGACATGGCTTTTCATGGTGAACGTTGTGTTCTGATGTGGCATCCTTACATTGATCGTTCTATGGGGAATTTTCTAAATTTTCAAAAAAGAAAGTAATTCATTGATAAAAACAAGGATTTCATAGTTTTCCTTCTGTTAAAATTACATCTAAGCATTAGTATGTATATTTGGTTTCATATATTTTTGTGTGTTTTCATATTATCTTGACCTTGCAAAAAGTTTTATAAACACATTTAAATAGTAGAAAATCTCCTAACTCGACCTTATGGAGACTATTTGCAAACTTTTCCCAACCAAGTCAAAATTCCAAATCATCTATGGAGGACTGTAATTGGAATTTTGAAGATTGGGAAAAAGTTGTTGATGGTTTATAAACTTTTTCCAATCTTGTTGAACTCCTAATTTATTTGTAGATGACTATAATTGGAACTCTGCAAGATTGTTAAGAGTTTTCAAATCATCATGGAGTAGAGTTGGAAGATTTTTTCTATAAAATATTGTATTTGGACGATGAAAGTCAAGACAACCAGTATTGACATTGATTTTGATATTTATAAGAAATTAAAATATGTACAACTGTGTAAGTTGAGGTGTTCAATTAATTTAGAGATAAGGAAAACTTCAAAGACACCTCCACATATAAAGCCTACACATATTTTTGAAATGCTTGAGGTGTGAGAAAACATAATAATGAAAGAAAGTTTACATTGCCACATATAGGAACTGTCAAGTTAAGCTTTACAATGAAATGTATTTAGTGAGAACCAAAGGTAAAAAAACAACCTAGCACTTTTTTGGATCTACAAGCTTGTATTTTGGAATCACATAATAATAAAATACGAATAGTTTGTTGCGGTGTATGTATGTATGTATGATTTAAGCAAGCCTTATTGTATTACATAAAAAGTTGTCTCTATAATTTTAATAGAAGGAAAACCAAGAAATTTGTGTTCTCATCTGTGAACTACTATTTTCTAATAATGAAATGGATACATGCATACATATAGATGTATATATATCATTTGAGAAATCTTTATTGCATTATTTGTAAACCTTGCCCATCACAACATATGTAAACCCTATATTATAGAAAATATTGTTTGCCTCTCAAAAACCCTATATTACTATGTATGTTTAGTTGCATATGGTTTCCAGTGTTTGCATTTTTTCCTTTAGCTTGGAAAAAAAATTTCATACATATTTAAATAGTGGAAAAACTACTAAGTCGAGCTTGCGAGGAATATTTGCAAACTTTTCCTAGCCTTTCCAAAATTCCAAATTATTTATGGAAGACCATAGTTGGAATTTTGGAAGGTTGGGAAAAAGTTGTTGATGGTTTACGAAAATTTCCCAATCTTGTCAAACTTCCAATTTATTTGTAGATGACCATAATTGGAACTCTTTAATATTGTTAAGGGTTTGTAAACCATTGTGGAATGGAGTTGGGAGATTTTGTATTGTAAATGGAGACTAAAAAAATAGATTAAATTGAGAACCTGTAGTTGACGGAAATTCAAAACTCACAGCAAAAAACTTGCCTACCTACTCAAATACACATAAATTGTACAAGACAATTATGTCAATGACTCTGTGAGGAGTTTAGTGTTCTTGGAAAATAGTTATTGGTGGATGTAAATAGGGATTTCTTGGTTTTCCTTCTGTTAAAATTATAGAGACAACTTTTTATGTGATGTGATAAGGCTTGCTCATATGATATATGTTTACATCTTTCAGCATCTCTCCATATCAATGTATATAGATTTTAATGTCCATGTCTAGGCATTAGTATGTCTGTTTGGTTGCATATATTTGTCTGTGTTCACATATTGGCTTCACCTTAAAAAAGTGATAGATAGATATTTAAATAGTAGATCATTTCACAAGCTTTATCACATTCTTTGTAAACATTACTTGCCATAATATATGTAAACCATATACTACAAACAACTGAAACATATGTTGAAGTTTTAATGAAGATTGTAGACTGTTGATAATAAGTATTTTTTGTTATTTACTATAGTTTAGTTTAGATTTTCATAGTTGTATTATGATTATAGAAACTTAGGAGGAAAATTGTTATAGGAGAGCAAACTAGGAAAACAAAAAAACAAAAAAAAAACATACACATAGGAAAACTCACAACATGCTTTGCAACCATAACTATATGTCATACACCACAATTATTTCTAGCAGAGACTATAGGGCCTACCCAATCTGCTCGAGTGGGTTTGCAACGATGGAGAGTTGTTCTGAGATGAATTTCACCTTGCAAGGGTTTCATTTCCAAGATGCCTTGATCCTATGGAGAAAGCGTATGTAGGCAGCCTAAAAGGAAAAGGATGCCTTCAGTGCGCAAGTGTCTTGGATCATAAAATATTTGTTGTTTCTCACTTTCCTGTAGATATCAAAACATATTAATTGCTACCCATACTATTGGGATACTCCTTTCAAATATTTCCACAAAATGAGTGCTACTCTACCTATATATTGCTCACATATTATTTGCCTATATTTGCCTTGTCTCGTTGTTCTTGTTCTTGTAGTCACATATATAATTGACACCACTAGAATTTCAAGCTTTGGGCATTTAATTTTGGAACTTTGCTTGACAGTAACTTTTTACACACCAAATCTTCAAAAACCTAACCGTATTTTGTTCAAACTACTTTAATTTACTCTCTTCTATTTGAATGTAGAGAGTTCTTATATTGTAACTATTTTCTCTCTATACGTTATTATACAATAAACAAATGTTGATTTTATTTTTTCTTTGCAGAGTATGTTCTTTATTTGTCATAGACATATGCTATGTGTTTGGTACATGTTATGTATTTTGTCCTGCACTATTGTCCTTTCACAAGAGCATCATTGTCATATAGTTGATCTTTGAAGCAAACAATGCTTCTCATAATGTCTCTTATTTGAAAATTTGTCTTTATTATTGAAAAATTATGAGAGTCATTCTTTTCTTTAAAGGTCTACTTTATTACAACAACAAAACACATGGATGGAATGCTACAACTTACCTTCAACAAGCAATTTCAGATACATAACAAATTAATTTGATAATGTTTTCATTTGTAAATGCTTTTCACTTCACACTTTCCTACTAGAAAAAACCAGTCTACATTTTATTGAGCTTGACAATAAATAGGATGTTGACTAATTTTGGGCGATTACTGATAGTAATATTGAATTGTGACATAAATTTATCATTCTCTATCATTCTTTCCTATTACTTTTATTAGTCCTCCACAATTACTCAAAGTCTTCTGTTGTGATGCAAACTTTAACAATTACAACAATGCTTTCAATGGTCATACTCCCCAGAACATAGTGACATCATTTCAAGTAAACATTAACAAATATTAATAATGTTTTTCGTTCTAAATACTTTTTACTTTCTCTCAAACTTCTTTTCTTTTGAATCCCTATATGACTTTTCTTATATGTTGCTACCTTGTATCATTCACCATATATAAAAGAACTCTCTCGGCAATCTAGGCACACTATCACAACGCAACAAATCAACAATGCTTCCACTTACAACTTATCGTAGATTGAATGAAAACAACTAGGTGAATTCTCATTGTTTTCAGTATAAGTTAAATTCAGCTCTTTGCATGTATTGTGCCTTCAATATATTAAATTCTAATAGTACTTAGTTTAATCTAATTTACATTTTAATGTGTGTATTCTTAAACTGAAAAATTACTTGTAAATTATAGTGCAACATAATACATGCACCTTTTATATGATCTCAACATTATATTTTTATCTATTCCAATAAATGACCATAATAACAAAGCATTTTTTATATCATAATTTCCAATTTATACTGCAACATTTTGCATATACATTTTATATGGTCTCAAAATTATTCTATCTTGTATCATCCAAGATGTCACACAAATAACTATTTCTTTTTAAGTACACTAACTATATACATATTCATTTGCATTTAATTCGATTTGATGGAGTTTCCAACCGCCGCACAACTACTCAAAATTATATAATTCTGAAGTGTCTCACAACAAAATAGATCTATTTAGGCTCATTGTAAATTGTATTCTTTGACACCAAAACATCAAACTTTCCTTCATCACTAATAACATGTTGTTTGTTGTAGGTATAATAAACTTTATTGTTTCCCCTGTCTTTCATTATATTTCCCATGTTCATCTTGGAATTGAAATTGAAGAATGTTTGTTTAGCAAACAATGATTTAAGGTATGTATCTTGCAAATTAATGGTTCCACTTTATCTTGTTTCTACAATTCTTTTCATTTTATACTGCAATTGACTATTCATATTCCATTATTATGTACTTCCAAATTACAAGCTTGCATATCTGAATAAGTATTGGGTTGTTGTCCTTTACCTTTGCTTCTCATTGAATACAATTCACTATTAAGATTTCTTTCATTGTTATCTTTTCTCACACCCAACCTACCTTCAATAAGCAATTCTAGCTATATCACAATTTTTTTTAATCTTTTAGTTTGTAAATACTACTTGCTTTCTTAAATATTTATTTACACTTCCAATTCTTCTCTACCTCTTGTTAAGTTTCACAGCATCACATCATTCAACATTTTAGATTAAAAATTGCTTCTATAAGAATTTGCATAAGGCAAATAATAAAATGCCAAGATCTAGAAGCTCAATAGATTGAACAAATAAGAGAGACAAGATGATATGGTCAAATGAATAACTCAATAATGATCAAATGATAATGGATCATAGATGAATACAAAGTACGAGTGTCTGAATATATAAGCAATGTGATAAGACTACATGATAAGGAGATGATAAGTCATCAATCACACTACGTGGAATCACATGTACACCAAAGGTGGACCATCCTCCATTGTACATCAAAGTATGTGCAACAATGAGAGGATGATAATGTGATAAGAGTGCTAAAGGTGGATCTCAGATACAAACAGGTATGAGATGACAAAAAGACCACCTAAAGTGGAATTTCTCCCAACCATGTGCTAAAATGAAATGCAAACTCCTAGGTGTCTCAATGACAACTAATATGCAAATGCATAATCCTAAGTAAACTGTAATTAGTAAATACTTAATTACACCAACACCCCCCCTTAAGTGCAACTTAGGGGAATGCACTTAAGCTCACAATGCTAGATGAAAATGCATGATGGGTCCCGACTACTAGGCCATGTTAGGTACCCATGTACAATATGCAAGAGCAGTGCAACACAATCTCTCATAAAGCGGAGAAAGAGAGAAAACCTCATGGGAAAAACCCTCTCCCAAAAAGAGAGATGAAAAATAAGATGCATGAATGGATGGAGTAATCAAGACCCCTCCATTATGATATACGTCATGTATATACAATATAAAATTATGAGAAGAACAAAAAATCATATGAGGAAAAAGTCCCCCTCATAAGAGAGAAGTAGTAAAAGAAGAGAGACAAGGTAGCCCCCCCCCCCCCCCCCCCCCCCCCCCCCCTCAAATTAGAATTCCCATTAGCAATAGATGCTCCAAGATGAATGTCGAAGATGGTCCATGAATGTCGAACATTGTTCCTCCCCTTAGGAAGAAACAATGCCATAGGTGTATATGAGATGTCTCTCCAATCTGTCAAAAGAAACCTCAAGATGAATGATGTCTCTAAAATTGCTCAACTGTCCATGTGTCGATACTGAAGGTTGCCCCTTCCAAGACTGCTGAAAAGAACAAGGATGGATGTAGAACATGTCCCAAAGAACTAAGTGTCTTCTCTAGTGATAAAGAGACCTCCTAAAACTATTGTACATAAGGATCCACAATCACATCAACCTCAAAAGATTGATCATGTAGAATGGACAAGAGGGTCAGAGTGTTCCCTCACAACAACTAAAGAAGGATCTTCCCCATCAAAGAGAATATGTATACCATCAAAGATGTCTCCCATATCGACAATGTAGGAATCTATAAACAAACCTGCAATGTTTGTCAAGTAGTCATCCCCTGTTGTTGAATCATATGGACCTATCACTATAACAATGTATGCATGTGGAATGTGTTGATGTTGTGACCTTCTCCTTTGACCATCTGAAGGATCCCCCCACAAGTGAACTTGTTGAATCAAGTATTTATCTAATCCAATGAGGGTCTAGTGGAAGATGATGATGAAGGAGTATCCTCAACCTTAAGAGTACCAAGAAAAGGTGTAATCCTGCATGTAGGAGTTGAGGTAGATGAACCATCTGAATCACTACCATTGTTGTCGCTATCAGTTTTCACAATGTCTGAAGTATGGAGAGGACTAGAGGATAAGCTAGGTGAACTTTCCTCAAAGTGAACATTCCTCTCTATGAAGATTTCATGTGTCTTGGGATCCATAAGTCTATATGCCTTAACACTTTCTTCATATACAATAAATATACAATGCCTTGGTGGAGGTACCTTGCATTTTTGTGAAGATATGCTCCCATGCTGGACAACCAAATACTCTGAAGTGTTTCACAACCAAATTTCTTCTACACCATGCCTCAAAAGGAGTCAGTCTATCTAAGGTATTATGAGGAGATATATTAAGGATGTGATTGGCACAACTTATAGCTTCTACCACAAGTGATGGATCAAGAGACTTGGCTTCAATCATGCAACTTGCCATTTCCTTAATAGTTATAATCTTCATTTCTACAACTCTTTTCTATTGAGGGCTAAATGCAACTAGATTCTGAAGATCAATACCCTCAAGTTCACAAAAGTCTTTAAGTCTTGATTTCACATATCATCTTTCATTGTCTACATGAAGAACCTTGATGACTTTACTTGATTGCTTCTCAAAATGACTCTTGAAGGTTAGATACTTATCAAACACTCCATTCTTGTGACCATGAAATTAGACCCATGTGTAGAAGGAAAATTCATCAATGAAAGTGAGGACATAACAACCCTTGTTGATTGATGTGAATGGAAAGGGTCCTGCTAGAACACTATGAACCAAGTCAAGAACAACTGATTCTCTCCAAGACTTTCCCTTTTTAAACTTCTCTTCAAGATGCATATTCATTGAACAAGTTGAACATTCACCCTTGGAAAATTTGATTGTATGTAGACCTTTGACCATATTCTTTGAGCTAAGTTGCTAAAGATAGCGGAAATCAAGATGTCCAAACTACTCATGTCATAATCTACTTTGTGATGGAGTATGTGTCAACAAGGCATGTGAAGGAGAATTAGGCACAAAGTGGGAGAAAGAATAAAGCCTTGTGTCATTATTATCTTTACCCACTGCAACCAATTAATCATCCTTAAGATTTCAAACCATGACTGAATCAGGAAGGAACTCAACTTTATTTTTGCTTGCATAGTTAGTGATTTGGTAAATTTAAAGGAGATTGGTGCTAAGATTAGGAACACAGAGAACATCCTTGAACTCTCCATTTTCCATCTCAATTGGTCCTTTCCCTTCAACTTCCACTTGTGTTTCATTCCCTACAAAGATTTGAGGTACCTTAGATGGCTCCAATGAAGAAAATTTCTCCTTTGAAGCACCCATATGATGTGTGGCACCCAAGTCAAGAATCCAATCCTCTAAAGAACTTGAACTTTCCATAAATGCTTTCCCTTTTCCCTTTGAAGTGGATGGAGATGAATCCTTGGAAGCATTTTGCACATTGACTTTATTATTCTTGAGTAATTTTTCCAACTCATTAATCATCTTAGTCTTGCAATGATGCTCATCATGATTTGGTTTCTTGCAATATACACAAAATAGTTTATCCTTCTTGTTATTTCCCTTTTTGTTGGAAGAAGAATTGTCTTTTTGTGAGGAGGAAGATTGTTGTGTCTCTTATTGTGATTTTGGCTTCCTTCTCTTCTTCTTCTTGTTGAAAATTTTTCCACCTTGACTTCTTTGGTTTTCATTATTATCCACCAATGCCATAGACTTTGAAGACTTGAGAATACCCATATCCATCAACTTTGACTGTTCCAACATCAACATTTCTATAAATGCGTCAAATTAAGGCTTGGTGAAGGCACTTCCCATGGTCAACTTGTGAGTATTGTAACTTGAGACAAAATATGCATATTCTAAAGTTATTCTCTTCAAGATGTGATGAATCGACCTATCATCCTTCATGGGATTACCACAATCCTTAAGTAGTGTTATCAACTCATTGGCTTTGTTGGAATAGTCTTGAATTATGTCAAACTTCCTAGGATCCAATACAAGTAGATCATCCTCAATTGAGAATCCCTTTTCCTCATCCACCTTACCATACAAATCTTCAAGTTTTTCCCAAGCACCCTTGGACTCCTTAAAGCTAGAAATGTGGAAGAAGACGTCTTCATGAACACAACTCCTTATAATTCCTAAAGCCATATTGTCTTTGATTTCCTAATCATTTTTGTGCATTATCATCCACATTATGACCAGTAGGTTCTTTAATTTTACCATTTACATAAAGATTTAAACCATTTTCCATTAGTTTACTCCATACTTTATCTTTCCATGTAGCGTAGTTGTGTGAAGTTAACAATGGACATCTAGGTGAACCCATGATACAAAAATGAAAGACAACAAGAGAGAGAGAGAGAGAGAGAGAGAGAGAGAGAGAGAGAGAGAGAGAGAGAGAGAGAGAGAGAGAGAGGTACATAAGACATCCTCCCCAAATTCACTCAATCAAAGAATCCCCCCTCCCCCCCCAAAAAAAATAAAAATAAAAATAAAAAATGATACTTTTGGAACTTTATATGTAGTGTGTATACAATTGCCACTTGCCAAAATGGGGCTAAAGTGGACTTCTAATTTTGATGTTTATAACCACCTCAATGAGGCCAAATTAGACTCAAACTAATATTGCTCAGAATCAAAGTAAATCTTAAGCATTACAATGATCATATAAGGCCAAAAAGGACCTAGATCTAAAAGTGATATTTTTGCCCAAATAAGGCTACAATCTGATAGCAAATTTGGAAAGTACTCATAAAATTATACACTTTCAAAAAAATGGCACCTAAAAATGTGTCAATATGAGCCTAAATGAAGCCTCTGAAGTTGTAAAAATAGGGATCAGACAGGTACAGTCACCAAAATCTATGATTTCTATCAAATTCATGCACCAAAACTAGAAAATAACACCACCGCTAAAAAATTCAAGAAATTCTAGCCAAAATTAAAAATAATTCCACTTAATTTAGAGCTCGGATGACCAAGTTATGGCCTCCTAAAGTCGGGCTGCAAAATTGAAAATGCAAATGGTGAGGGCTGCAAATTTTTCAAACATTGCTGATGTCAGCAAAATATGTGGTTTAATTTGACGTGCAAACGGTCGTCACAATAGTGCAAATTTGCACAGAAATGACGGTCAGACGACTGTCAAAATTAAGGGCACATAATGATGACATAATCACCATGTTAAAATTGACGTCTTTATGCCTGTCAAAAAAAAAGTAAAAGCTATGCAAAAATGCATTTTTTTAAAAATACCCAATTGGCCACAAATGCGCCATGTAGCATGTTATGATTACTCTGGTGTTGCTGACGTGGAGGCATTTGCTAACGTGGAACCGGGGTCATCATGGAGCTGGCTCAGCTGAGCCGAGTTTGTGCTAGCTCAGTGTGTCGAGTTTGTTCTATCTTGACGAGCTAAGTTGGTGCTAGCTTGGCGAGCCGAGTTGCGGTTGCGGGATCATCTTGGTGAACCATTGTGATATCATCTCGGTGAACCATTGCAAGATCATCTTGGTGAACCCTTGCTCGGATGACAGGCTCAGGTCGACAAGCTGGCTTCGGGCTCGAGTCGGTGAGCTAGCTTCAAGCTCAGGTTGGATGGCTCGGCTCGGGTGTGCATCTTAGATGTACAGCTCAGCTCAGGTTTGCAGCTTGGATCTGGAGCTCAACTTGGATCTGCAACTCAAATCTGGAGCTCGACTCAAGTCTACAGCTCAAATTTGGAGCTTGGCTTGGTGATCTGGGCGAGCTAGATGATTTGCAAATAAAAAATTGCCTCAATTCTAAGCTATATGTATATGTATATGTATATGTGTGTATATATATATATATATATATATATATATATATATATATATATATGTATGTATGTATGTATGTATGTATGTATGTATGTATGTATGTATGTATGTATGTATGTATGTATGTATCTTGATGAGCTGAGTTGGTGCTAGCTTGGCGAGCCGAGTCTAGGGCTAGCTCGGTGAGCCGAGTTGTAGTTGTGAGATCATCTTGGTGAACCCTTTCTCGGATGACAGGCTCGGGTCGATGAGCTGGCTTCGGGCTCGAGTCGGCGAGCTGGCTTCAGGCTTGGGTTGGATGGCTCAGCTCAGGTGTGTAGCTTAGATGTACAGCTTAGCTTAGGTTTGCATCTTGGATCTGGAGCTCAACTTGGGTCTACAACTCAAATCTGGAGCTCGACTCAAGTCTATAGCTTGAATTTGGAGCTTGGCTCGGCGATCTGGGCGAGCTGGATGATTTGCAAATAAAAAATTGCCTCAATTCTGACTTTTGCCCAAGGTAGGCAAATTTACAGTTAAAATTTATAGAAATGGCCACTCAGACACAATGGTGAGGTGCAATCTTGCTCAAAATGCTCCCACAAAGAATTGATCCTGGATTTGGTTTGTGGCCCTCTAAAAGTTGAAGCAATAATGGCTCGCCAATGGCTATACATGAAGAATCCTATGGCTCTGATACCATGTAAGAATTTGCCTAAGACAAATAATAAAATGTCAAGATCTAGAAGCTCAATAGATAGCACAAATAAGAGAGACAAGATGATATGATCAAATGAATAACTCAATAATGATCAAATGATAATGGATCATAGATGAATACAAAGTAGAAGTGCCTAAATATATAGGGAATGCAATAAGCCTACATGATAAGGAGATGATAAGCTATCAACCACACAAGGTGGAATCACATGTCCACCAAAGGTGGGCCATCCTCCATTGTACATCAAATTATGTGCAACAATGAGAGGATGATAATGTGATAAGAGCACTAAAGGTGGATCTCACACACAAAGAGGTATGAGATGACAACTATCACCGCCTAAAGTGGAATTTCTCTTAACTATGTGCTAAAATGAAATGCAAACTCCTAGGTGTCTCAATGAAAACTAATATGCAAATGCATTATCCTAAGTAAACTTAAGTAAAGTGTAATTAGTAAATATTTAATTACACCAACAGCTTCAATGTAGATTTCCCACACTTTTTAGTATAAATTAAATTCAGCTCTATACATCCACTCTACCTTCAATATATTCAATCCTAAGAGCATTTTTTTCATCTTGCACTGTTCTCTAGGTTGATATGAATACTACCACAATCCAAAGCCATACAATCATCATCAACAAATATCAATCTCTATGTCTCAAGACAAATACACAAGGGAAATGTGGATACCACTTTTTTAACCTTTTTTGTTGTCTGTAAAATAATATTTGGATGGACTACAATTTAATAGAAATTTCAAACTAAAACATTATTTCCAATTTATGGTGCAATATATTACATGCACCTTTTATATAAACTCGGCATTATATTATTGTGTATTCCAATGCATGAGCACAATAACAAAGTATTATTTATTTCATAATTTCCAATTTATACTGCAAAATTTTACATGCACCTTTTATATGTTATCAAAATTATTGTATCATGTGTCACACACCTTTTATATGGTATCAAGATTATTTAATATGTTATAATTTATTTTCTACATTATGTGTAATTAACTTGATACTCTCTTATACAATGTTTCTCTACAATTTGCTTCCTATAATATAACTTTTTACTTAACACATTTAACTCAATATACCTGTCACAATTAATTCTACTTGTTATTAATAAATAACCTTATTTATAATTTGTTAATTACAATTTGTCTCCTAGTATTGGATTTTAATCAATGTATTACTCATAATGTATGTTTCTATATCATTGCAAATAATACTAGATTCTAATGTTAAAGCTTCATTTTAAAATATGATATTTACCTTTTTTACATTTCGCTAATAACAAACTATCTCCTATTATTGGATTTTAATCAATGTGTTACTCATATTATATGTTTCTAAATCATTGCAACTAACAATAGATTCTAGTGTTAAAGCTTCATCTTAAAATGTGATATTTAATATAAAAAAATAATTTATATTTATTTATCTTTAAATATATTTAACAATGTCAAATGTAAAACCAAAATGATGTTTAGATAACTAGTAATTTACATAAAAAGTATATGTATAAACAATATCCAACCCATTTTACATTTTAAGACCTTGTCTAATCCCACTTAAACCTATCTCCTAAATCAAATTATGTTCACCAACTTAACAATTAAACATACACGTACTAATCAATGCCTCTCAATATCTCTTAAAATTACAAACTATATGAATACACAAATCTTACATTATAATTTTTATTTCTTACAAATAATCCTACCTTAAAATTTTAAGACTTTCTTTTTACATATTAATATAATTAATAGCAATTTACCATACCTTATATTAATCACTCTATCACGAAATACCTTTAATAACAAAAAAATAATTCACACAAAAAATCATTTGCAAAAGCAATTTTACATTATAAGACCCTCTCTAATCCCACTTAAACCTATCTTCTAAATCACATTATGTTCACCAACTTATCAATTAAACATACACGTAGTAATCAATGCTATATAGCTCTCATAACAATTACAATTACAATTACATTTAAACATTACCTGTTGGACTACAACTGATTTGGAATCTGATTGAAGGATCTGTGATTGCAAGATCATTGAGAAGTTGTTGATTCTAGATATGTAATATGATTAAATTAGTATTATGTTGTCATTGATGTCAACTAGTTTGACAACACTTATCTTGTAAGTTACTACACCGAGACATCTGAAGAAAAATGGAAAAGAGATGAAGAACAGAGAAATCTACATGAAGAAAGATGTACATGACAGATGAGGATAAGGAACAAATTGAGTAACTTTTTGATGAGTCTATGACTTGATGATATTGACTTTATTATGTTGCATTCATCTATGATGAAGTATAGAGCTGAAAGACACAAAGCAATGTTGTCGGTAAATGAAGCATTTCTAGTATACACCGACGGAGTGTAGTGTATACCGACCGCAGTATAAATCAAGCAGTGTTCACCAACGCATTCTTTGTTAACCGAGCGGAACAGAATGAATTAAATGATTAGCTTAGCCGATAAGATTGATGAGCTGGCAAGAGTATAACATCGAGGTAACAGATAAAGTTTGTTACAAAGATCGACGACTAACAAAATTCAAAGAAGATCTAATGGAGAAGATTGAAACGTGTTATTGACACAAGTATCGAGAAAATTTTAAGTGGCAAAATCTATGAATGTGATTAAGCGGCAAAATTTGATGGTGGAGAAGAAAATGATTTATTCATCTATATAAGAGAACAGAATTGATTTATGAAAAAGCCGGAAGAAGAAGCTGTAGGATTATCGCGTGAATAAGGTTTCATGCATTCTAATCATACTAGTTAGTAAGAACCGAGCTACAGAGCAATTATCGAGCTACAGAGAGCAGTTACCGATGAACAGTAAGTTGATACAGTATTGAATCTGAAGTGAATTATTGATTAGAAGGATTTGTATGGACTGAATATTGATCTGTAAATCTGCAATTGAAGTTGTATTAAGGTAGGTCATTTTACTGTTACATATTTAACCATTGTATAGAGTCTAAATCTCTTAATCGAGTGGACTCTGAATGTCTTATGATGTATCATTCATAGAATGAACATTGTTATCCTATCAACCCCATAGTGAATGCTGGTTGGATGATAACTTCTAGTTAAAATCCTCTAACAAGGTCACACCTGGCAGTGTATTTGTAACCTTTAACAGGGTTGGGTCTTAACCGACCTCACTTTAGAAGAGTGAACAATTTTGGGTTGCCAGTCCCAAGTGGTTTTTCCCTTTACAGGGTTTCCACATTAAATCTCTTGTGTTGTGTTAATTGTGATATTTGTTTGTTATCATACTTTGCATGTTACATGTTAGATTTGATCAATAAACTGTTATAAGTATTAGACTGGTAATCGGTAAAAGCACAGACAGTGAGAGTTATTATTGCTTACCGATGAGCAGAAATTGAAGAAATTATTTTGAATTATACATTTTGTTTTGGGACACTGGATAACTGATTCACCCCCCCTCTCAGTTATTCTAACAATTGGTATCAGAGCTACATTGCTTGGAACAGAGTTTTAAGGACTTAACCATAAAGGTCTCAAGATGTATAAGAGGGAAGTACCGAAACTGAATAAAGAGAACTTCGCAGTATGGCAAAGCAGAATGAAGCTGCACATATCTGGAATTGGGAACTCAGCACTAGATCTGATGCAAAATGGCTACATGCAACCATCCACTGGTCGCCTTACTGTTGATCAACTGAAGGATAAGTATGAACACAATGTTACTATGATGGAACTTGTTGCTACCTGTACCGATGTTGAATTTGAAGATATCAAGACATGCACAACTGCCAAAGGAATGTGGGATAAATTAGCACAAATCTACAGTGGAGATCTGAATGTCAAAAGAGCTTGAGCTGAAAGTCTGAGAGGCAAATTTGATGATATGAGAATGAAAGAAGGTGAGAATATTGTCCAATATTCAAATAGACTCAAAGAGGTGGTACATGCTATTAGAGCATCTGATGGAGTAATTGATGATGAAATAGGAATAAGTAAGATTCTCAGAACTTTGCTACCAGTTTATGCAATCAGGATTTCTGCAATTCATGAAACAAGAGCTACATCCAACCTCACTCTTGACACTCTGATTGGTAAACTTACAACCTTTGAATTAAATAATTTTGATAATAGTGTTGTTCCTTCTGTTGAATCCACTTTCATGTCTTCTATGAAGATTGGAAAGTTTAGCAGGAATAGTAAGAATTGTGATAGTGATGACAATACCGATGATGAACTTGATGAGCTTGAAGCACTTATGGCCAGAAAATTGCCCAAAGGAAAAGGAAGGTATAGAGGTAAGCTACCTTTAGCATGATTTAATTGGAAAGAAGTCGGTCACATCACTGCTAGATGTCCATAGAAGAAAGATGATGATAGATCCAAAGACTAATCTGAAGGAAGCTATGGGAGAAGAGTCAACAGAGGTTACCGACACAACAACAAAGACAATGGAGATGAAAAAGGCAAAAAGGTATGTTACATAGCCAAAGATATTGAAACTGAATCTGATTCTGATGATGATATAGAAGTTGTATTTGTTGCTATGAAAGATGACTCAGAAGAGGAAGAGAAACATGAAGAGACAGCATTGATCTCTAAAGTAAGCAGAAATGATACATGGATCATAGACAATGGATGCACACATCATATGACCGGTGATGTAGAGAAGTTTGATCATCTTGTTGAATATAATGGAGGATCTATGAGAATGGGAAATGATGCACCTTGTATGGTAAGAGGTAAAGGCTCACTGATGATCAATGACAGATTACAATGTGCAAATGCATATTGGGTTTAGATGGACTGAACTATAATCTGATAAGTGTGGCTCAGCTGAACAATTCAGGCCACCGACTGGCTTTTGAGAGCAAAAAGGTGAAGATTTATGATGATGGAGGAAGACTTGTTGAAACTGGTACACAATCTAGAGGTAATCTACTCTATCTTGATATAGATCATTCTTCTTGTTTGTTAATAAAGGATGAAGATGCTTGGTTGTGGCACCGAAGGTTATGCCATGTGAACTTTGACAACATGATCAAGATTAGTAGAAAGAAAAGAGATAGAGGATTGCCTAACTTGACAAAACTTGATCATGCCATGTGCCATGAATGTCAGAAAGGTAAGATGACTAAGTCTAGTTTTAAAAGCAAAGACTATTCAACAAAAAAGATACTTGAGTTAGTTCATACCGATCTGTGTGGTCCTATGAGAACTCAGAGTTGTTCTGGTGATAGATATTTTATTCTTTTTGTTGATGATTACACTAGACTGATGATTGTTATGTTCTTGAAAGAGAAATCTGAAGCTTTCAAAATGTTTAAGTGGTATAAAGCTAAGGTAGAGAAAGAAACCGGTAAGGAAATAAAATGTTTAAGATCTGATAGAGGAGGTGAATTTATCTCTGATGAATTTACTAAATTTTGCAATGAGCATGGAATCAAGCGGCAAGTATCTGCACCGAGGACACCTCAGCAAAATGGCATTGCTGAAAGAAGGAATAGGTCTATAATTGACTATGCTAGAACATTAATGATACAGAAGAATGTTGCTCAGACATATTGGAGGGAAGTTGTCAGCACAACTTTACATGTTCTTAATTGAGTACAACTGAAGAAGGACTCCAACCAAACACCTTATGAACTATGGTTTGGACACAAACCTACTGTAAGTTATTTCAGAATTTTTGGAAGTGAATGCTTTATCTTGAAAGATGAGAGAAATGGAAAATTTGATTCTAAAGGAGATGAAAGAATATTTCTTGGATATTCCACAACAAGTAAAGCATACAAATGTTTGAATAAGGCTACAAATAAGATTGTTGAAAGTACTAATGTTCATGTTCATGAGTTTGATGACAAGTACACAGAGGAAAGTACAAAGGAACCAAAAGATTATGGTAGATTCACTTACATTGAACATCCAAAGTATCTACCAACACCGCAAGCTATAACAACCGGTCAACGGGGAAACAATGCAGTACGACAGGCACCACAAACCGATGAACATGAAGAAGCTGTCGAGCAAGGAAATGACCCTGAGCAAGATGAACAAGAAAGGAGAAATCAATTCTTGGCTAGTTTTGTCAAGAGACATCATCCTGAAACAAAAATCATTGGAGACAGACATGATGGAATGCAAACCAGAAGCAAAACAAGACAAGGTACATGTCTAATTTATGAGTTTGAACCTAAAACTGTGAAAGTTGCATTAGAGAATGAAGAATGGGTTAATGCAATGAAAGAGGAAATAGAACAAATAGAAAAGAATAAAACCTGGTCCTTAGTACCCCAACTAAAAGATAAGAATGTTATCGGTACTAAGTGGATATACAAAAATAAATTGAATGAAAATGGTGAAGTCACAAGAAATAAAGCTAGATTAGTATGCAAGGGATATGCACAGGAAGAAGGCATTGACTATGGTGAAACATTTGCACCTATTGCTAGATTAGAAGGAGTTATAATGCTACTTGCATATGCTGCACATAAGAAATTCAAAGTCTATCAAATGGATGTGAAGTCGGCATTTTTTAATGGTATACTTGAAGAAGAGGTCTACATTGAACAACCTGAAGGATTTGTTGATCCCGACAATAAAGATATGGTATGTAGATTACATAAAGCTTTATATGGACTAAGGCAAGCACCGAGAGCATGGTATGAAAGACTGCATACTTACTTGTTAAGTATTGGATTTGTTAGAACAAGTGAAAACAACAATTTGTATGTGAAAGGTGATACTAATGATACTATTATCATTGCTAAAATATTTGTTGATGATATTATTTTTGGTGGCTCAGATCTTGTCTGCAAGGCATTTGTTGATGAAATGCAAAAGGAATTTGAAATGTCTATGTTCGGAGAGATTAAGTTCTTTCTTGGACTACAAGTGATTCAACAGAGTGATGGCATATTCATCACACAATCTAAATACATAAAGGAAGTACTGAAGAATTTTGGCATGGAAGATGCTAAACCTGTGGGAACACCGATGGCTACTGGATGCAAATTGACAAAGGAGGATGAAACTATTGAGGTAAATTAGACACTTTACTGATCCATGATTGGTAAGTTAATGTACATAGTTCACAGTAGGCCAGATATAGCACATGTTGTGGGAATTGTTGCAAGATTTTTTGCTAACCCTAGAGAATCACACATGATAGCTACAAAAAGGATCTTAAGATACTTGAAGAAAACATAGAATTATGGATTGTGGTATTCTAAGCAAGGGAAGTTTGAACTGAAAGTTTACACCGATGCTGATTGGGCTGGAAATGTGGATGATAGAAAAAGCACCACCGGAGGAGCATTTTTCTTTGGTGAAAGACTTGTAACCTGGACAAGTAAAAAGCAGGCTTGTATTTCTCAGTCTACAGCTGAAGCAGAGTATGTTGCTGCTGCTACTAACTGTTCAAACATTGCATATATCAAACAAGTGTTGGAAGGAATGAATGAGGTAATCACTGACCCGGTGATTATATACTGTGACAACACTAGTGCTATTACTATTTCAAAGAATCTAGTGATGCACTCTAAGACAAAGCATATATCTATTAAGTATCATTACTTAAGAGAATAAGTGCAAGAGAAGCAAGTAAAGTTATAATTTGTTACATCTAAAGAACAACTTGCAAATATTTTTGTAAAGCCCCTACCAAAGGACACATTTGAATACTTGAGGACTAGACTTGGGGTCCGTCCCTTGTCTATCGGTCACTAAGGTGATATGGATGCTGCATCAGCCAAATTTTATCACAATATCATTCATGTTGATGCAGCATAGTTCACACTTTGAATCATGTTCAAGGTTGTGATTAAGCTTGAGCACTTGAACTGATGAGATATCAGTATACAGAGATACAGAGGAAGTATTGAACACCATAGAGAGTTACTTGGCTACTACAAAGCTGATTGTTTATTTGTTTCTTTGGAATTGTTGTCAAAGGGAGAGATGAACAATATGAAAGGAATGTACAACAATGAAAGGGAGAGAACGAGAACTATCTAAGCGAGAGACAATTTGAAAGGAACAGGAGAACTGAAAAGATCACAACTACAGAAAGGTAAAGTTGTACTATTTAATTTTGGTTTAGTAACATAGTGATTAAACATATTAAGTCTATTAAACTTACATCATTTGTTCACAAAGTTGTATAATGTATGTTTGGTATGTGTATGGTACATTTCATATTATTTGAGTTTCCATTAATGCCAAAGGGAGAGATTGTTGGACTACAACTGATTTGGAATCTGATTGAAGGATCTGTGATTGCAAGATCACTGAGAAGTTGTTGATTAGATATGTAATATGATTAAATCAGTATTATGTCATCATTGATGTCAACTAGTTTGACAGCACTTATCTTGTAAGTTACTACACCGAGACATTTGAAGAAAAATGGAAAAGAGATGAAGAACAGAGAAATCTACATGAGGAAAGATGTACATGACAGATGAGGATAAGGAACACATTGAGTAACTTGTTGATGAGTCTATGACTTGATGATATTGACTTTATTATGTTGCATTCATCTATGATGAAGTATAGAGATGAAAGACACAAAGCAGTGTTGTCAGTAAATGAAGCATTTCTAGTATACACCGATGGAGTGTAGTGTATACTGACCGTAGTATAAACCGAGCAGTGTTCACCAATGCATTCTTTGTTAACTGAGTGAAACAGAATGAATTAAATGATTAGCTTAGCCGATAAGATTGATGAGTTGGCAAGAGTATAACATCGAGGTAATAGATAAAGTTTGTTACAAAGATCAACGGCTGACAAAATTCAAAGAAGATCTAATGGAGAAGATTGAAACGTGTTATTGACACAAGTACCAAGAAATTTTTAAGCGGCAAAATCTATGAATGTGATTAAGCGGTGAAATCTGATGGTGGAGAAGAAAATGATTTATTTGTCTATATAAGAGAACATAATTGATTTATGAAAAATCTGGAAGAAGAAGAAGCTGCAGGATTATCGCGTGAATAAGCTTTCATGCATTCTGATCAGACTGGTTAGTAAGAACCAAGCTACAAAGCAATTACCGAGCTACAAAGAGTAGTTACCGACGGACAGTAAGTTGATACAGTATTGAATCTGAAGTGAATTATTGATCAGAAGGATTTGTATGGACTGAATATTGATCTGTAAATCTTCAATTAAAGTTGTATTAAGGCAGGTTATTTTACTGTTACATATTTAACCATTGTATACAGTCTAAATCTCTTAACCAAGTGGACTCTGAAAGTCTTATGATGTATCATTCATAGAATGAACATTGTTATCCTATCAACCCCATAGTGAATGTTGGTTGGACGATAACTTCTAGTCTAAAATCCTCTAACAAGGTCACACCTAATAGTGTGTTTGTAACCTTTAACAGGGTTGGGTCTTAACCGACCTCACTTCAGAAGAGTGAACAATTTTGGGTTGCCGGGTCCCAGGTGGTTTTTCCCTTTACAGGGTTTCCACGTTAAATCTCTTGTGTTATGTGTTAATTGTGATATTTGTTTGTTATCATACTTTGCATGTTACATGTTAGATTTGATCGGTAAATTGTTATAAGTATTAGACTGGTAATCGGTAAAAGCACAGACAGTGAGAGTTATTATTGCTTACCGAGGAGCAGAAATTAAAGAAATTATTTTGAATTATACATTTTGTTTTGGGACACTGGATAACTGATTCACCCCCCCTCTCAGTTATTCAAACATTACTAATCCTTACAATTATGTTTAAACATTACCAATAAAAAATTTATTTCAATTCAAATTTTCTAACACATTGAATTATAACATCATATACTTCTCCACAAAGCGTATTACTATTCTAACTACCTATTATATTCCCCCTACAACTCACAAAATACTTCCTATCGGCATTACATTGCATGCATTCAAAAATGTGCAATTTCTAGTTATAATCATTGTCCATGTTGTTTTTGATAGTGGAAAACAAGTTTTGAAGGGACCTGAAACCCTTTACAAGAAGGTCACAAAAGATATTCAAGGACAACCCACTTAGATGACACTGGTTAAGACCTATATGAGGGGTTTTTCCAATAGGCTCCCACAACCTGGAACAGACAACTCGGGCAAGGCCCCGAGAGAACCCAGCCAAAATAAAATCCCAAAAAATTAGGATTTTCCTTTAGCCCCCTTCTGATGTGATCGAAGGGTCATGTCAAAAGAGGGCGAAGGTCACTTAGAATATTTTCCTTTTACCTTGATCCATCCATCTTCAACCATAGCAGCATTCTGCCATGCCATAGAATCCAAACCAGAAGAAACACAGCCCCCAGAGGGGATAGAATCCTACCCTAAGGCAGCAAGCGGAGAGCCAGGGCCAGGGAGAGGGACAAAGCCTGCAGAAGAACCAGCAGGGACATAACCAGAGGCAGACCTTGCTGAAGAACTAGGAGGAACAAAGTCAACTCCAATAGCCAAGGAGGACACCGCAGATGCTGGGGGAGTCCTCACAAAAGTTGAAGAAGGAGGGACAGAAGCACCCTCAGCACCAACATCAAAGATGAGAGGAAGAAGAGATGACACAGGGCCAGCGTGCTCCACCACTTGCAAAAAACTCTGGTGATAGGACACCTTCTCCACCATGTAGTGCTGAGAAGAGACACACTGCCACCAGGAAGAAGTCTTTTTAAATTTTTGAAGCTCACATTGATCCGAAAGATGACCTATCTTGAAGCACCTTCTACATCTGAAGGGGAGGCCTTCGTAATCCAAGTGTTGAATCCAACAATGGCCTCCAGGGGTAGAGAGTTTGATCTCAGCAGGAAGACCTTTATAAGTATCATTGTCCATGTTGTTATACGAACCTAAGAACTTATATTACTTCCTTAATCATCTATCAATTAGCCTATAATTGACAATTAGCATTGGTATTGTCTTGGATATCAATATTTTCCACTTAATCATTCTTGACTCATCAATTAGTTACCACTATCATTTTTCCTCATCGTATGATGATCAATGATATCTTGACTATATTGATCAATTTTAGCTTATAAGAATATTTTTTAATTTTTAATATCGTATATCTTTTTAGGTTATGAATTGATAAATTACATCGCCTAGAAGTTTCATGGTGGGAACATGACAAGTGTCCACTTGGCTAAGTATGTGGTAAAATCTACATAATGCTAATGACATAATTTAATGTAGAGACGGTCCAAAATTTGAAAGGTCATCTACATGATTTAGAAATCTTTTGTTAAGAAATGTGGATGCAAGTGACTATTGAAAAAAAAACTCACTTCTCATTGAAAAGAAAGAAGAAGCATTTTGATTTTTAGTTTGAACGAGAGCTTCTTGAAGTGATGTTAGAATACAAGTATATTAGCCTTAATTTTCTCAATGAATTCATTAATTTGGGACACATGTGCGATGAAAAAATACAAGAAGGTTGGAAATCTCTTTATGAAATCCAAAACAAATGTAGGAAAGAGGAAGTATGGGATTTGAATACCACCACATTCCTATTAGGTTACTTGTCACACTAGTGGTGTTGTATAGGTGTGAATTTTGGGCTAGTAGAACATCGAGCTTGAAATAGGTAAATAGAAATGATCTAAAAGAATCTAATACAATTATTTTATAGAGAAGGCTTTAGTTACATATGAAATTATCCTTGCAAAAATAAGAACTTTCATGTCAGAGGAAACCACTATGACCAAGTCATTATGTTACTAGAAAAAATAGAAAACATGAAGATTGGCATGTGGCCTAAGGCTAAAATAGACAGAGTTTCTAGGAATCAAAAATTTAGAGCAATGATGTAGTTGAAGAAAAAAAAACTTAAGAAACAACAATTCTAATTATATAGTTCAACCCAATTTATGAGCATTGTGAAAAACATAATGGAAGGGAGATATCAAATAAAGGGAAAAAAATTGCAATGTTCTCTAAGGACTAGCTCCACTAACTTACACAAATTAATGTTACAATAAACAAATATTAATTTTTTTAAATAATAATATATTATTGTTAGAGATAGTTAGTCGCCATTATGGAAGTGTCTAAGACCCTTACTAGTTCATTTATTTGAAGCTCATTTAGCACATTCCCTTGAGGGTCTTTCCTTGCAGTAATCCTCCAAGCGTGCATGCCCTTCAAGTTGTCAAGAAATAGCCTCCAAGTTTGTCAAGTTCAAATTCAGCCTTCCTTGGTTGAATCTTTTCCAAGACTCATGCTTCACATGAACCACTTAGAACCACTTTGAACTTCGGTTCAAAGTAGTTCAAAGCAGTTCAATGAATGATTATTTTTTCTAATGTCTATTTTATGTAGGTGGGCCCTGGCCTGCATCACCTTTTTTGCAGTGAACCACTTTAAACCACTTTGAACCCCAATTCAAAGTTGTTCAAAGAGGTTCAAAGACAGATAGTGGGTAGATTCATTAGTGAAAGGACAGTTGATGGGGCAGATAACATAAGCTGGCAGTGAAATGATGGTTAAGTTTTTTAAGATGGAAAATTTAGATTTGACGGGAGCCACAGGGCAAGCCTCTAATAAAGTTTCGGGTTGTGATTAATGAAATCGTTAACACGAGCGAGAGATATTGTTTGGGGGATGATTAATAATGATATTAAAGTTTGCGGATTTCAAGGACGTCCTGTTGTTGAGTCATTACTACTCACATCATTTGAAATAATGTTCTCGACTAATGCTCATTAAAGTTGACTTTTCAAGGCATAATCTTTCAAAAAAATATAAACAACTCTATAAGTTTTCTCTTCCTGTTATAATTATGCGGAGTCTCGGCTGTGGGAGAAGAAATTGTTCTAAGTCTACGTAAAACAAGTAGCTCCTAAAGCTCTTTTTCATTTCCTATTGTTGTTTGATATATTGATTCAAGAGGGGGGGTTTTATTTTTATTCCTAAGGGAGAGATGAGGTCCAGTATGCATTTCTTCGGGAATGTCAAGAATATGCAATGTTGAGCCCCTATTGTCATAGATACAGACCTATTACGAATATCAGTAGAAAAAATGGCAATTGACCTCACAAATCATGCAGTGGAAGATCATAGTCTAGAGTTCCTATCGAGTGGATTATTGGAAGCCACGGCTTTCCCTCCGTCAGCTGTATGCCCGGAGTTGGTTTAGCAATGTATTCATAGATATGATGTTAAATCCAAGTGCATAATGAATACGGAAGGCCAAACCCTTGTGTCGGTCAACATAGAGACTATCATGGCTATTTTTAAAATCCCAGAGGAATCTCTCGTCAGTTTCACTCCCACCCAATCTCTAGCTCAGTATAGAGAAAACATAGATAAAAACCGTAGTCATGTGGCCCAGAAGTGGACTCAAACTAATTATAAGGGTGGATCCTGGTTACCTAAAGTCCTCACCAAAGACCACATGAAGCCACTTATTCATGATGTGATAGTGTTGCTTCACCGGATTAAAGGTTTAGAGCAAGTTCTCCTCTTTGAGGAGTGGATGTTTCACTTTATAGAGATAGTCTTGGAAGGGGGGAAACATATTGATTGGGTGAAGATTATTGCTAGTTCCCTGAGGGACCAACTTAAACAAGCCCAGGCCATTAAGAAGGATTTCTTTATGTCTTCCTATTTGATATACTGTCTGGGATGCACACAGGATCTATCTGCCATTCAACATGTTCCTTGGAATGAAGACCTTTTCATCTGTGAGTATTGTCCCTTATTAAGAAAGGATAAGATTTTGGAAGACTACAGGAAGGTTCATGATGTTTTCCTGGGAAGATTGTGTCAACAATTGGTAGGAGTCCCAAACCAAAGAGTTTCATTGGAAGCATAGAAATTGGTTCAAGCCTACAGAAGTCTATACATTCAATTTCCACATTTTACCTACATCCGGGTTGGAGGCTTTGATGATGACCTCTTAGGCTCCCAAGGTTTGCTTTTGACTATTTTATATTGGTAGAGGTTTGCAGGCAATTGTTCGTAGTTATTAAAAATACCCTGCCAGAAGAAAGGTGGCCTTCTATGTTTCCAGTTAAAATTGGCAACTTGGTCTATAACAGTATGATGGATGCTTCGGTGATAGGAAGCAACCTGTTGAGTTTTCACTTGCAATTTTATGAGTTAAGAAGGGGTTTTGACAATAAGGGCTTCACTAGACAAGTTCTAAGTCTAAGTAATTATCCTTCGTCCAGTTCGCACCTTGAAGATCTATGGGAAGATCTTAGTGACGAAGAAGCAGTCTGAAAATGGGACCACTCAAGACTTGTAGTTCCATAGATCAAACTGTTGCAATTAAAGTTTGATATTAAGGGAGTAGAAGAGGATAGTTCTACAGGTTCGGATGTCATCAATGTAGAAGCAAGAAGTCCTCTGGTCATAGATTGGAACAGGAAGGAGGAAGATGATATAAAGTTGAGAGCCCGAACCATATTCGGGGTTACAGAAACCTGGTTGATAGAAAAAAAAAAGAAATGACCAAAGAACCCCCCTCTTGAAAGGCATAGTATGGAATCAGCCCTAAAAAATGTGAAACATGTCTCATCTAATGTATCTCATGTGGTTCCTAATGCAGGTAAAGTTACATCCTCTAGGAAAAAGGTGGTTCCTAGCAGACATCCTATCGCACAAAGATCGAGGCCTAGAACAAGATCAGAAAGGTGTTGTCAGATGGCATCCTTAGGACCTGACTATCTAGATATTGAGATTAATGATGAAGATATTTCCTTTCAATTGGATCAACAAGAAAAAGTTCAAGAAATCCTTACCAGTAGCACATATGTACCTCAGGCTGAGAACACTCCTGTCAAAACACCCAACAATCGGATAGTCACTGGTTTAGTTCCTCCTTGGCTAACCGAATCAGTGAGTAAAAGAAAGAGTTATAAGCCTATTTCACTTCCTGTGAAGAAGATTTTCACCAAATATACTACTCAGACCCCTAAAGAAAAAAGAATGAAGAGTGATGCAAGGCTATCTACCGATCCATCTACTGGAAAGGTGACTGCAGAAATAGCAACCTTCAGGCCTAAAGAGGGAATTCAGGAACCAGAGGCGGAAGACTTTGAAATCACTAAGATGGAGCTTGGTGTTCTAAACAGGGATTCTAGAGATCATCTTTTTAAATTTTCAGCTAATCATATGCTCAGATAGTCGCAAAAGGATGGGAGAGAGAAACATGAGTTGAAACAGCTGGTATCTACCATGGCTAAGTTTCTTTCCTCACTCACTAATGTTGGAGCACTGCCACTGGCCTAGTCCTCACAAGATTTTGATCTGAATTCAACAGAAAGCCAAAGGCTAGTGAAATAGATGCAACAGGGTAGAGTTCTGATGGAGGTCATGAAATCTTGGATAAATAATGTAATCGATGAAGGGAGTGCTTTCACAC